>CM055869.1:51685982-51693482 GCA_029582165.1 Portulaca oleracea
GCGTTGTTCTAGCTCTTACAGGACGTTTTCCGTGTAAAAGGACCCAAGTGATGAAAGATTGGTGTGGGATTGATAGTGGATTCCAAATAACCGAGGCCCATCCAACCTCATTCATGATTCCAAGGCTCCAAACGTATCCATCGGTTGCATTGTAATCTCCCTTTGCTGTAGTCCCCCCTCCTTTCCAGTGCCATCTATACCCAGGCTCACAACCCCATTTGAAGTATTCTTTAACAAGGTAGAGGTGCTTAAAGTAAGTGCAGACATCATAAGGGGGTTGATAGTTCCACCAGGTTTACCCTCGAATGTATTTGGCATGAATCCATTTGACCCATAAGTTATCCTCTTTCCTCTAAATTGCCCACACCAAACAGGCTATGTTGGCATTGTTCCAGGATGTTAGGTCTCGGAGACCCAGACCTCCCAAATGCTTTTGTCTGCAAACAACCCCCCAGGCCACCATAGGGGCTTTACTATAATGAGAGGAGGAGCCCCAGAGAAAATTACGACAAAAGAGAGTAATTTCTTCAATGGCGTGCTTAGGAATGACGATAATTTTTGCCCAGAAACTATAAATCCCCATCAGGACAGAGTTAATTAGTGTGACTCTCCCAGCATAAGAGATGTGCCTACTTTCCCATGTTTTGATTCGCGAGAGAATTTTCTCCACAAGAACATTGGCATCATTTTTTGTGAGATTGCTAGAGGATATAGGGATTCCTAGGTATTTGAAGGGAAGCGTACCTTCTCGGAATCTTGTTTCTGCAATGAGAGCAGTTGCACCATCATTGGGGATGCCCCTTGTAACCAATTCAGATTTTCCATTATTAGCAACAAGACCTGTGGCTGCTGAGAAGTGGTCAAAAGCCTTCTTAAGGGTACGAATAGAGATGTTATTAGCCAAGGAGAACATGACCAGATCATCCGCAAAAACAAGGTGAGTGAGTTTTAGACGTCGGCAGTTTGGATGATATTTAAAACCCACTTGTTTGTTGACGAAGTACTGGATAGATCTTGACAGGTATTTCATTGTCAAAACAAACAGGAGGGGGGACATCGGATCTCCTTGTCTTAGACCTCGTTTCCCACTGAATTTGGGAGAAGAGATGCCATTTGAGCAAATGGAGAAGGTGGGGGACGTGACACAAGCCATTATGCATTTAATGAGCCATCCCGGGAATCGGTATGCGTGAAGCGCTTCTTCAATGAAACTCCAATGCACCGAGTCAAAGGCTTTTTGAAGATCTATTTTCATCAAACATCTAGGTGTAATGGTCATTCGGTTGTAACCCCGAACAATCTCAGTAGAACATTGTGAAGGAGCTGACGACCGGGTACAAATGCCCCCGGCTTGGGTTGATTAGATCAGGGAGGACCTCTCTTATCCGTGTGGCGATGATTTTAGTTAGCCCCTTGTAAAAAGTGTTACAACATGCTATAGGCCGGAACTCAGTGACTTTGCTGGGGTTTGGCACTTTCGGAATAAGAGCCAAATTAGTTGCATTTAGTTGTCTGAGGAGCTTCCCTGTAATGAAAAATTCCTGAGCAGCAGCTGAGACAAGGTCGCCTATTTGATTCCAACAACTTTTATAAAAACCACTGGAGTACCCGTCTGGGCCAAGTGTTTTGTCATTGGGGATTGAGAAGATGGCATCTTTTATATCTTTGTCCATGATTGGCCTACTGAGTTTGAGTTGTTGAATACTTGTAAGTCGAGGGCCCATATTGAAAATGTCTTCCTGCAGTGCTATTTGCTGAAGTTCCGTGTTGCCAAGCAGGTTTTCATAGAACAAGCTGAGTTGGTCGTTGTCCTCCTGCAGCCCTGTGACTTTAGTGTCGTTGGTGGTTTCGATTTCTCTAATGTACAACTGGCAACGTTTTTGTCTCATCTTGGCAAAGAATAATTTTAAGCAGCTGTCACCCATATCATCCCAAGCCAGTTTACTTTGTTGTCGTTTCAGTAGCAGAGACGAGTGTAAAATGTTCGTAGTAGTTGCGTCTCTGCTGTTTCTCCTCTTGCTGAATCGTTGTGTTTGTGGGATCTTGATTGAGCCTATCCTGGAGATTGGTGAGCTTATCTCTGGCTGCAATTTCTTGTGTGTAAATATCGTAGAATCGATCCTTATGTAAAGCTTGTAGCTTCGGACGGAGCTTTTGGAGGAATTGTGTTAATTGAAACATTTTGTGACCCTCCGGGATCTCCATTAGCGTTTCCTTAATCAAATTGTTGAAGCGCTCGTCTTTAGTCCACATGTCGCAGAACTTAAAGTGTTGCTTCTATTTTGTCATCTCCATGAAGTTGATAGTGATGACTGAATGGTCTGACAGGCCACATGCATGCCTTAAAGTTAATTTGCATCAAGTCTGTAAGTAGGTACCAATGAGCGTTTACAAGAAGGCGATCTATTCTGGAGTGGACTTGGCCTTTGGTCCATGTGTAGTATGTCCCAGAGTAAGGTGGCTCATGAAGGCAGCAGTGTTGAGCGCATTGTGTCATCGGCTGGGTCATGAAAGATTCAATTTATGCTCCACCAGTTCTGTCTTCTTCCATCATTATCGCATTGAAGTCACCTAGCACAGCCCAAGGACCTTCCATCCCATTTGCGATATCTCGAAGAGCTTCCCAAAGAGGTTCTCTCTCACTGAGGTCATTGTGCCCATAGACCCATGTTATGTGAAAGGTGGTATTGTTTTGAACAACTATAATTTTTATATGAATGTGCTGAGCGGAACTCTCCAAAATTTCTGCTTCATAGTCCCGAGGGTTCCATGCAACCCAAATGCAAGCTTTCCGACAATGCTAAATGTTTGTAGTTGAGTTCCAATGGTTGAAAACATTGTTATGGAACTTATTAATGTTTCGCTGGGGGATTTTTGTTTCATATAGTCCAATTAGACCCGCCCCCTGTTGATGCAAGAAGACCCGTCTGTTAAGCCCTCTGATGTTCCAGCTGAGAATGTTCTGCATCTGGATTTTGTTTTTGAGTTTGGGCATTGCCATCGAGTGTCGGTTCCGGTATTATGTCACTGCCTTTTTGCACGCTGGTGGCAGGGAATTAATTGCTTGCAATTTTCCAAAACACAATCAGTTTGGAAATTTTGAAATTCCAACCAGTGACTTTGCAAGAAGACTGCCTTGTGCGAACGATTTCCAGCAAGCTTTGAAGGCAAACCCTAAACTATTTTTCGGTTACTTGCAAGAGGAGGAACGTGCGATTTTTCGGCAAACCGTATACGATTTTTCGGCGGGTGAGTTTTCCGATTACTTGCAAGAGAAGGTGAAAACGGGTTTGGGGCATCCGTTGCGATTTTTTGGCAGCTTTCGGCACCCGTTGCAATTTTTCGGCAAACCTTAAACAATAATCGGAAGGAGAAAGGCCGGTGCGATTTTTCGGCAGGTGAGGTATTGCAATTTTTGGGTTTTTTCTGTTTTGTTTGAAATTGGGGGTAGATTTTCTATATGTTTGTGGATGACGACAGATACAATGATGTTTTTGGGCGGAATTCGAATCGTTGAGTGTGTTTTTGTCGGTGTAGGAAGCGAATTGTGCAATTGCTGATGGCATCAAAGGGAGTGAATGAAACAGAGATTGAACAGAGGAAAAACGAGATGTAAGTCCATCTGCCTATGAATTTAGTTCATCATTTTTGGTTGTTTGTTGTTCATGTCGGGTTTGGGTAATGACATGAAAGCTGGATGTTATTGTTTGAGACAAAGGGAAATGTTAGTCAACTGTTGTTCATGTATTCTATTATTGATGTTCATTGTTGGATATTTGGGGGTTGCGAAGTGTAGTTGATCACGATGAATATATTTGATGTTCAGTGGATTAGACAAGGGTGTATTTGCACGTTGTTGTCGTTATTGGTGATGTTCATTTGGGTCTTCCTCAGGTTCTTTTTTTTTGTTTTTTTTTGAACAGGTGTTCATTTGGATGGAAATATGATTGATGTCATGGTCGGTCTGGAAGATGATGAAACATGAAGTTTAAATTTTGTGTTATGGGCGTTCATAGTCGTCCGGCTGGATGTTCATAGTTACAATTCTGATGTTTATATTGTTACTGTGCAGTATATGATGTTAATGTAGTTGATGTTCATTGTAATATTGGTGATGCTCATATCTGACGTTGGGATTGTGTCATGTTCAACAGACTGGATGTGTTTCCGGCGTGTTTCCGGTGATAGTTCAGGCGGTTAGTTTTTTCAGAATTCTAGGGTTTAGGTTGTTGTTTGTCTCTTTTTTTTTGTTTGAATTCGTTGTTTTTTCCAGCAATCCGGTGAATTTCTTTCAAGAATTCACTGTTTTTCGTAACAATTATGGGTGATTTTTTGGCAGTTCAACGAGGGAATAGTATAATTGATGATGGAGACGAAAGGTGTGACCGAACCAGTGGTTGAAGAAATGGAGAAGGAGACGTGAGTCACCATTTTTATGACGTTTTGTTGTTCATGTCAATGTGTGATGTTCATTTTTTACATTGTTGATGTTCATTTTGTGGGATGTTTTGGGGGTTAATGTCAGTTTCTAATGTGCACGCTGGTGCTAATGTTTTTCATTGATTTCAATCGGTTATTGTTATTTGGGTTGCTTAATATTCATTTCAATTCTGCGTGATGTTCATTTAATGGAACTTGGATGTTCATTTAATGGAACCTGGATGTTTATTTCATAAACCAGATGTTCATTTCATGTGGATATCTTGATGCATTTATTATTTGGGTGCACCCTGATACGCATTTCAAGGGACTTGTTGTTCATTTTTTAGTATCTTGATATTCTTTTTTGGGTGCCCCATGATGCTCATTCCAAATTGATCGCTAACGGTTTAGTATGTACTGTTGGGGAAACGAGCTGATTGTACAAGAGGAAAGGCCACTGATACGGTCGGTGATACGGTGGTGAATGAAGAAGGCACCAAAAAGTAAGTTAATGGATGTTCTTAAGTTATGTCATGGTGTTCATTACAAATTGTTTGTTGCATTCTAATGCTCATTTTCATAAACTTGATGGTCATAAGATATTAATTTTCATGTGTACTGCTGGTTTTGGTCATGTTTGGGTACAACTTGATCGCTAACGGTGTAGTATGCACTATAGGGGAATGAGGCGGTTGTACCAGAGGAAAGGGCATCTGGTCCGACTGGGGATGCTTTGGTGAACAAAGAAGGCACCTTAGAGTAAGTTAATTAAAGTTCATAAGTTAGGTCATGATGTTCAGTTTGATGTTCACTGAAAAGTTTGTTATTTGAGTCACTTAATGTCATTTCAATTCAGCCTGGTGTTCATTTGATGTATAATGGATGTTCATTTCACGATCTGGATGTTCATTTCATGTGTACTGCTATTTATGGTCACGTTTTGGATCCAACTTGACCGCTAACGGTGTACTATGGACTGTAAGGGAAATCAGATAGTTGTACCAGAGGAACGGGCACCTGGTCCGATCGGCGATGTTGTGGTGAATCAAGAAGGGACCGAAGAGTAAGTTAATTAATGTTCATAAGTTAGGTCATGATGTTCATTACAAAAGGATCATTTGATAGTACTTTGATGTTCATAAGACACTCACGATGCACGTATTCAGAATTTGATGTTTATTGAAAAGTTTGTTAGTTGGGGCACTTAATGTTCATTTCAATTCAGCCTGATGTTCATTTGATGCGTACTGGATGTTCATTTTCACAATTTGGATGTTTTATGTTCAACCTGGTGTTCATTTGATCTATAATGGATGTTCATTTCACAATCTGGATGTTCATTTCATGTGTACTGTTGTTTATGGTCACGTTTTGGGTACAACTTGACCGCTAACGGTGTAGTATGGACTGTAGGTGTTCATCGCTGGATGAGCTGTTGGACGTATTGAGAAGGTGCTACTGCCATGACTTGATAATGTATGAAGAGACTAAGGTTAAGGACACCGAACATTCAAGGGTCACTCATTGGAACCTAACAAAGTCACTCGCCCCCATTTGGTGTTGTAGCTTCGTTGTATCTGATGCTTACTAGAATTTTAGGGCATCTTTATCATTACCTGTAATTACGTGGCATTTTGTAGAAGCGGTATTGTTTCGAATAAGTGATGTATTGTCATGTACTTTTTTGATACTATTAATGCTCATTTTGAGTCACAATACTCATCAACCCCGGTATGCAAGCATTCATTTTGTGAACGTATATGAGTAATGAAATAAACATCAAGTGAAAATGAAATGAACATCAAGTTGTACTTGAATGAACATCAAACGGAAATGAAAAAGAAATGAACATCAAGTGACAATGAAATGAGCATCAAGTTATATTGGAGTGAACATCAAATGAAAGTAAACAAAATGAAAATCAAGTGACAATGAAATGGACATCAAATTGTACGGGGATGAACATCAAATGCAATACTGAATGATGCACACTAAAAATGAACTATTTGGATTGAACATTAAGTGAAAATGAAATGATCATCAAGTTACACTTGGTTTGAATATGCATGACACTTTGGCAGCTAAGACATGTCTTGGGGGGAACTTTGTATGAATTGTGTTACGAACATGAACACCACACCCCGGTATGCAAGCATACGTTTTATGAACATATATGGGTAATGAAATGAACATCAAGTGATAATGAAATGAACATCAAGTTGTACTTGAATAAACATCAAATTGAAATGAAAAAATGAACATCAAGTGACAATGAAATGAACATCAAGTTGTATTGGAATGAACATCAAATGCAACATTCAACTATGCACACTAAAAATGAACTATTTGGATTCAACATTAAGTGAACATCAAGTGAACATCAAATGATCAATCAGTATTAAACGATCAATAGGACCCTAGATGGCATTGAACATCTACGGATAATGAAAATGAAAATCAAGTGAATACGAAACAATCATCAAGTTATACTGGAATGAACGTCAATTTACAGTCAACATGACCATGAAATGTACATCAAGTTTTACTGGGATGAACATCTATGGATAATGAAAATGAACATCAATTGAACATTGAATGTACATCTCAGTTGTAACGTTTGGGTAAGGATGGTGAATCAGTTGTAACATCAACAGGACCCTAAATGGCATTGAACATCTATGGAGAATAAAAATGACCATCAAGTGAATATGAAATGATCATCAAGTTATACTGGAATGAACATTCATTTCAAATCATCAATAGGACCCTAAACTTGATGTTCATTTCATTGTCACTTAATGTTCATTTTTCCATTTCAATTTGATGTTCATTTAAGTACAGCTTGATGCTCATTTCAATGTCACTTGATGTTCATTTCATTACCCATATATGTTCACAAAACCAGAATCACAATGAATATTGAATGAAACGGCAAATGACACACAAAAATTGAGAATGAACATTTAACACAATGGAAAATTTGTCCAAACAGAAGTAAAAATGCACTTGCTTTCTTCAACCGGTTCTCCTCGTAACATTAAACCAACTACAAGTTTATAAAAAATACATCAAACCAAC